>NW_021011564.1:416384-440921 GCF_003987935.1 Bombyx mandarina
GAATAGTAAACAGTCGTGTCGTCGGCGAATAAAGCTAAATGGGTCGGCGGCGACCGGGGAATATCGTTAACGAATAAGCTAAATAGGAGGGGTGAGAGGACAGAGCCTTGCGGGACTCCAGCTGTGAGAGGTCGTGGGGAGGAGCGGGTTCCCTCGACTCGATATCGAAAAGAGCGGTTCGACAAGAAGTCCCGTATGATGAGCACGAGACTATCCGGCACACCCATGTTGAATAGTTTGAAAATCAAACCGTTGTGCCAGACTTTGTCGAACGCTTTTGCGACGTCGAAGAAGAGAGCTCCCGTGTATAACGGTTTTGGTCGATTAAGCCCCACAAGAATGTGCTCCGTGAGGCGGTGCACCTGTTGAACGCATGAGTGATTTGTACGGAGGTAGATTCTGCGAACCACTGCTCTTGATAGGGCTAGTATTAGCAACACTCCGGTTTGAGCCCCGTGAGATCGACTACACGTCAAGGAAAAGCTGCAATAGCCTCTCAATGCTATCAAAAGTTTGCAATTATTGCAGTTTGTAAATGAATTAGTTCTTCTTTGAATGCTGTTTTTTTAAAATAATTTATGTTCTTCTGTAAAATGTAGGTATCTATTATTATAAAACTCTTATGTAATAACAGGATGTGGTGACATACAATATACATTCAAAATTTAACAACGATTTATTTAAGAGTCGGTCATAACCTAGCCGATCTCAATCGGCCATGTTGATGGGTATTTTTTATTAAGTGCTGTGTATTCACTATTCATTGTTCACTTATTTAAAAAAAAAAAAAAAACGTATTTTTAGTATTAAATTGTTGCATAAGATTCTGTGAAAATATTAATGTCATTATAAAATCGAATTCGGTTCGAGAATTAAAATGTTTAGTTGAGATAGTTTAATTTTATTGGTGGTAGGACCTCTTGTGAGTCCGCACGGGTAGGTACCACCTTGCCCCTTTCTGCCGTGAAGCAGTAATGCGTTTTTCGGTTTAAAGGGTATGGCAGCCGTTGTAACTATACTCGAGACCTTAGAACTTATATCTCAAGGTGGGTGGTACATTTACGTTGTAGATGTCTATAGGCTCCAGTAACCACTTACCATCAGATGGGCTGTGAGCTCGTCCACCCATATAAGCAATAAAATAAAAAATAAAAAATATTTTATTACCCAAGAATCTGTTATCCTGAATTGATAGTACTTTCTCTCAACCCATCTAAGCAATTTTTTTTTCAGTTTAATTACCCAATAATCTGTTATCATTGATAGTACTTTCGGTGAAGGCAAGTTATTTATTGAGATTCATTGATCCGACGACGTAATTAATTTCAAAGTACGGACAACGCGTTTACCACTATTCGTGTTTCAACGCTTGTAACTGTCAGCGTGGACTGCAAACTTAAACATTCAATGAACAACGTTGGAAACAAGTAGAAGTTAACGCCTTCGTACAAGAATACGCTTATTAGTTTTTTTGGAAAGAAGTTCCTTACGGCCGGCTTGGAGGAGATAGGGATTTTGCTGCGCGACTGAACTGAAAAAAATGCGATAGTAAAACCGTAAGAAAAAGTCCGTGGAATAAAACCGTTAAATGAGACGTGCGCAGGCGCGACAGTCGTATACACAAGCGAGTAGTGTATAATGCCTTTCTCTTTCTCCTTCTTTCTTTTCGTTCTCTTATCCCTTCTCTCTCTATTTTGTAATTATTTCTATTTCTATGTAATTTCATGTTGTCAAACAAAAATAAAGCGACATATTTTGTTATTTTAATTGATAATTTGAATTACGGTTTTTTTTTTATTTTACGTAATTTATTATTTCCTAAAATACTGAATTTCCTAAATACTTTCCTGTACTTAAATAAAAACTAATCAGCAAAATTTAAAAGAAAAATCAAGAAATCCTACATAAAATTGAGCACGATTTTTTAGCAAATTGTGTCGATTCTACATTAGCCGAAGGAACTTCGTTCCTACCTGGTGTCCCACGACACCACATCTTTTTTTTAATGTATATTGGCGACCGGAACGCTTACAATTTTTTTTAATAAAATTCGAAAACATGTAAACCACTGACTAATTAGAATAGAAGAAAACTCCTCATTGAACCCAGCAAATAAAAAAGTTAAGATTATGGTACAGGAACACGCGTTAAATTAACAATCAATAATGAAAAATTAAATGCTATTTAAATAAAATATACTGCAATCTTGTCGATTATAGGAATTTTTTGCAGAAAGCTTTTTTTTTTTATTGCTTATTTGGGTGGACGAGCTCACAGCCCACCTGGCGTTAAGTGGTTACTGGAGCCCATAGACATCCACAACGTAAATGCGCCACCCACCTTGAGATACAAGTTCTAAGGTCTCAAGTATAGTTACAACGGCTGCCCCACCTTTCAAACCGAAACGCATTACTGCTTCACGGTAGAAATAGGCAGGGTGGTGCTACCCACCCGCGCGGACGCACAAGAGGTCCTACCACCAGTAATAAAGCTTGCTGAATTATTTACTATCCAGTACGGTGGTTTTTATATTATGTGTATTTGAAATTTAGTTTAGCATAATAATAGATAATGGCTTTTTTTAAAGGAAAAAAATATATTGATATATCAATACAATAACAAGTAATATATAAATGTATATACTTACAATAACAAATATCGATATGTATCTGCCAATGTTTATATAAGATTAGCTGCATACGTCAGATACATTTCTAAAACTCAATTTCATGTCTCGAAATAAGAGATATTCATACACAAAAACATAAAAATTTAAAATTGCTAGTAATTTTACCAGTTAGTCGAATAGCATACCACACTGTATAAACAAAAAATTGGCTCATAAATAATTGTTTAAGATGTGACAAATCAGTAATTACCTAGTAGAAGTCTAATCTTATCAAAGCTAACAAAGAAGTTATTCACATTTGCTTACAGTAGATATGTTTCTGAAAACTCCCTTATACATATTTTATTAGTGGACCTCTACATAAAACATAGCTATTCAGGCCTTCTTCATTCCGAAATAAACGTCACAAAAGTGAATTTAAGCTTGGTTTTATTACAAACGGTCGACGCAACAGCTGAACATTTTTGTCAAGTTGTTAATGAAGATTTGTAACTGTCCGTCACTATTCGTGTGGTCTTACAGAAACTAAAGTCCCTTCTTCTTTACTGTGACACTGAAAACAGAAGGTTCATATAATTTATGACCGTCTCTGAATTGAATTTGCGGTTAAGCTTCCAAAGCTTCTGTGTGCTTAGTGCGAGTTTTTTAACGTTCTCGATAGCGTAAAAGTTAGCTCATATTATTTGTATGGAATGGGATCGTTTGCCTACGTTTGCCGTTAAGGGCGCTGTTCCAACTGCATACAAAATTGGGTTAACTTTTACGCTATCGAAAACGTTAAGAAACTCGCACTGAGCACACTGAAAATTCTTCGCTCTGTGAACGGCAATCATATCATTGTCATGATTTATAAAAGCGTGCACGAGTACATTTTGATCTCGTCTCGATGGTCGAGAATGACGAATTAATAAAGGCCAGCCCTTCAGCTATGAAATATAATGGGAAACTAACAAGCGTAAAGCAAAACATTTTAAACAACAGCCCGAAGGCTAGATGCAGCAACACTATCTCAACACGATTTAATAGAAATGAACTATTCAATTTCCTTCTATATCCGTGTTCAGATTGAAAGAAAGTTTTATTTTGTTCTGAAAAGTTCGTCTTGTGTGCGCGTGACGCGTGTTTCCCGCGCGAAAAAATTAGACTCTGCTATCACAGCGTAATTGAAGTGTCAAAAGTTATCTGATTTTACTTGCAAAACGCGACGATATGAAATTATCCGCGTAACTGAGATCGCTCGAAAAAAGAGAATTCGATATGAGGAGGCTGTCTGCAATCAGCATCCGACCTACATTCCAATGGATATTATTATGCACATACAAGTGTGAGCCCAGCTGTATTGAACGCAACGTTTCAAAATTCGAAGTGCTATTTAAAGAATCAATTATTAAATAATTAAATTACATATTGGACTTCTTAAGGAATACAATTGCAAAAGTTAGTACCAAATCGATCATGATTGAATATTCCAAATGGACTGTTCTTCTCTTTTCTCCATATATCCATTGTTTCTTTTGCGTGTAATTCTTTGTAATGGCTAATTTCGTTTCACGCGGATCCAATTAAAAATAAACTGTAGTTTAAAATGCGCTAAACGTTCAAACACGCATAACGATGTCATTACAGTTTCTCTAACAAGGTGAGCTAGTACAGATAGAGAAGTTAATTGTTATGCCAAATAAAGTAAATGAATGAGGCTTTGTGAGTTCACTAATGGCGTTCGAAGCCGTTAGGACGAACACGTGAAAATTTAACATTAGCAAATTGCCTTGTGTTTGTTAACACGTCGAATGCCACGACGGACACCGTGTCTTATGACATACTTTACCCCCAGAATCTCGACTCTCTATATATTAATACGTGAAACAAAAACTTTGTATCCCTTTTGACGAAAATTGCGCGGACGGAGGAGTATGAAATTTTCCACACTTATAAAGAATATAGAGAAGAAGTGCACAAAGCTATTTTTTTTTTAAATAATGCATAAAAGATACATGAAATCAATAAAGAAAACATTACACACACTACATACCATGTATTTGACGCACACACGCATGCATACTATTTATTGTCAAGCTTTTGTTCTTTTTGTTGTCAAATTGAGAATAGATTAAATATTGTCTGTCTTTGTTAATACTTTTATAGTATAGTCTTGGCGAAATTTGTGATTATAGAAGTATAAAATACAATCATAATAGTGTACAAACTTACAATTCCAATTAATTATAGTCGAATTTCGACTACTGCGGGACCTCTAGTATATCGAGATCGTCCAAAAATCTCAGTGATGGTTTTTGTGCAAAAAAGTATCAATTGCGTTGTGTTTGTTAACACGTCGAATGCCATGACGGACACCATGTCTTATGGCATACTTTACCCCCAGAATCTCGACAGTATATTGAGATCGTCTAAAAATCGCCAAGATGTTTTTTGTGCAAAAAGTATCGAAAATAATGGATGACTTACGGAAACAGTAATTAATGTACTCTTTTTCTTCTCAGATGTCAAATAGCAGAAGTCAGTGTCCGCTGTCGCTCACCGCGTTATCCGTGTTTTTGAGTGTGTGCGGGTTAATATTTTTAGCATTCAAGTTATTAAGGTTGAGTACGTCATTACTTATGACGTTAATGACGTTTGTAGATGAGATGTCGTTTCTTTTGTGTTGTTGTATGATAAAATCGATCTCGGTTAAGTTATATTTATTGACCATGTGAGCGAGAAATTCTAAATGTGCCGTGTGGTGTCTTAATAGGAATATCCCGTGTCGTCCCATAAGCCTCGTTAAAGACGACCAAGAGATTTGTTTGTTTGTACATTCTATTAAAATCCCTCACAGAGACGTATTCGTATGATTTGACATTGGTATTGATATCTTGTCTATTCTTGCCGCTAAGTATTCATATTGAAAATTGGGATAGACATTTTGGAATACTGTTGAAACTTCGGCCTTAAATCTCGAGGGGGACGGTGGCATTTACTCTGATATAACAGCCACACTATTATTAGTAATTACCATTTAATATCGGTTGTGTGGTAAGCTTATTCGTTCGTCTAAAACAATAAAATCAATCTAATCTTCTCACTCATTTGGTCAAGTCATGTACAGTTGAATCTGATCACGTACTTGTAAAAAGTAGTTTACGAAGTATGATTTTTCGTTAAACAATTTTCACTTTTTTTACTTTAATGACCATAGGCTACGTCTTTGTAAGTATTAAAATTAGACTGGAATTGCAATTCACATACAGTTCGACCCGTAAAGCCAATGGACAAGTCTCTACCACAAACATTGCGCTTAACGAATATAAAACACATGTAGACATTCACCACAGTCGGCGAAAAGTGCCTCATAAAAAATGCATGCGCCTCGACATCTAGTTACCAGATGAATGTTGACTTACGTGAAATGGAACTGTGATTACGAACTAAATTCTTCTAGTTTTATTTTGCTGACTTCCAAGTAATAATTAATAGATGTAGTCGTAGTTAATTGCTGGAGTCTTAATTAAAGAAAATACTAATTTGGCCATAGATTTTATTTATTTAAGGATTACCGACAGGGTTTACAGTAAGACATAAAATAACATTGACATGTATAGAGCAATTGATAACTGCAACTCTAATTAGAGGTAATCACAGCATGCATTACATTAATATATCAATAGAGATTTAACAATACTATTAATAATAATAAAAAATTAAAAACAAAAGAAAGACAATAAGGACAGTAATACCCGAGTACTCAGACCAAGGCTGAGGGTGAGGTTCAACAACAACTTTTTATAATTTTGTTCCTGAATATTGGAAGGGAATCGCCAAATATGTCAAGGTTTTCAGCTTTTCTGACTAGATTATTATAAAGGTTAGTTAGGCGAGGAGCACGTGAGTGCTTGCCTAGATTGGTTCTACTAAAGCGCTCTTCACACCAGAAAAATAGGGGTGTGCACAAATATGGTTATTCTACTGCCGTTCGACTAACAGTAAGCCTTGTATTGAACTGTCTTCATAGTCAGTAAAAGATAGCATAGCGTGCAACTTCAAACTTCTGAAATAAAACCTGAAATGTTGTATCTCACTCTTTGGTAGACTAAGTTCTTTAGATGTACCTTTTTATCTCTTTTAGTGTCGTTTTTCCTTCTCATCTTGTTTCAAATAATATTGCAATCAAAAGCTGGATTATCTGAAAAATAATAGTTTGTTCATAGACTACTTCCCAACTTAGCCGATTATTATTATTACAACGTCAATATTGCCACGTCATTCCAAACTTTAGAGGATCAGGTAAATTAATAGTCAAGAAAGAAAAAATGTTCACATTCCATCTGATGTTATAATAATCGATGAATAAATGGCTTTATCCACCTAGATGTTAGGGTCGTAGTCTTGCTTGATAAGCAGAGTAGCTGTCCCAGTTTCCAAATGAGAACATGTGTGCTTTGCAGCAAAAATAAACAGAATTGTAGTATTGGCCCGTGTGGTCGCAATAAGCCGTTGCACTATCGCCGAAGCGTCCAATCCCCACGAGGCTCACAATAAACCCAACTCTCAAGGAGGTTTTACCACTTTCATAGGCAGACGAGCCTACGGCTAATACGGTAAGTGGCCGCTGTCACTGATGGACATCTGAAATGCCACGGGTATAGCCATGTTGCTGCCCACCATAACTCTAGCCGCAGATTACCGTTTCTGTTTCATTATGTACATTTTGAAACTTTTAAACCTGAATGAAAAATGCATCCAAAATCTTTTTCTTCCAATCTCACCACGCTCTAGTCTCTACGAGCCAGCAAAGGTATTTCCCGCTCCATTGTACACTCAGGCAGGCAGTAATAATGCACGCAAGCAAATATTAGCACAGACCCAGACGCGGCGCTGGTCGTGAAACAAAAAAAAGTCGAGTAAGCAATGTTTAGTACTGAGCATAGATTACTGGTTTTTTGTATCTATAAATTTGTAAGCATAGTCTAATATAACATTACGAACTTAGTTGAACAATTTGATTGTTTATAAACGGGTAAAGATCATTAATAATGAACACTGGCATTTAGATGTTCCGTAACGAATAAATAATAGTTTAAAAAAACTAACAAAATACACTTTTATAGAAAATCCAACTAAAAATAAAAAATAAATTTTAATAAATTTGAATTAAAAATAGTTTAAGAAAAAATGATTTTATTGTAAAAACGCGTGGGGTGCTTTTCAGGTTATTATCAAAATAACTCTTCTTTCTACTTATATCTGTTCATAAAATATTTACAACTACTGATACTATGCAACCCACGCTTTTTTTTACAATAAAATCATTTTTCTTACACTATTTTTAATTCAAATTTTTTAAAATTTATTTTCTTTTTTTTGTTAGATTTTCTATAAAAGCGTATTTTGTTAGTTTTTTTAAACTATTATTTATTTTTCATTTTTTAGTTGAATTTCAATTTTTTTAATTTCTTTTTTTTTATTTTTTAATATTGAATTTTCATCGGTCCTTAATAAGTATACTAAATTTCGAGTTAATGCGACGTTTTGAAGGGGGTCAAAATCATGTTCAAAGATTCCGTTACATACTAACATACATACGTCTGAAGCTAATAAAAGTGGATTAAAAATAACTATTTACATCAAATCGTCATTATCAATATTGCGAGGTCCCATTATTTGATGCGCTTAACAAAAAAATTATCGCGAAATATTTCAATATTACACTAATCACTCAGTACTTCGAATCTCGACGAAGCGAAACCCACGAAATAAATAGAGAAGCGAAGCGTAAAAAAAACAATCATCCCAGCAAATTAATTAATCCCGCAGCGTATATGAAGCGTACTGTCTAAACAATGCGCCGGAGATCGCTGCATCCGAGATGACATCAGATTAAACATTGCCAGCGTTTTTCCTCGTCTCATTAAGGATGGAAGCGGGTTTTTTTTTATTCTTTATTACGTGGACGGACTATACGCAACTTCCTTTATTACTGCTGAGGATACTGAAGGTTTGTGTGGTTTTTGTAATAGTTACCGAAGCTCATAGGTTTCGTAATATGAACACCGAATTAAATAATATCTATACTAATATTATAAAGAGGAAGGATTTGTTTGTTTGTTTGTTTCGAATAGGCTCCGAAACTACTGGACCGATTTGAAAAATTATTTTTCCATTAGAAGCCGACATTGTCCCTGATGAACATAGGCTACTTTTTTTAAAAAAAAAAAATATTTTTTTTATTTGGTTTCATGTGTGTTTTAATGTTTCCGAAGCGAAGCGAGGGCGGGTCGCTAGTATAGGTATAAAGTATTTTACAGTTCAACATGCCAGCGTAACTGTATTGCGGCAGATTGGGTTATGGTATCTGGTATGGCGGTATCACAATACCAAAAGTGGAACTGTTACACTTGTCGTAGATTTTTTTACAATTACAGTCATGAATCATAGCAACGCAGTTAATTCTCCTAGTTTTTTTAAATTTTTGTTCATCATCGCCTAGATCACCTTACCGGTGGTCAATGACTCATTAATTAGAGTGGTCTGTGAAACGAAAAAGATTCATTCAATTTCTCTTTGAAATATATTTAGTATTCGGGCTGAGCCCACGAGCTCAGGTAACGTTCCGTGAGTAGCTGGAATAATAATAGGTCGCGGTCTGCTTTCTCTGCAGACCGTCAAGTATAACTTACCCCACGCGCCCCCTAAAAGCGGACACCTCGTATGAGGTTCGGCCCCCTGGCGGAAATAAAAAAAAGTAAAAAAAAGCTTCTCAGGACCGAGTGTGCCTTTCTTGATTTAATTTAGTAACGGAAAAATAAAGATCATTATCTGTCCTCTCTTACCCTAAAAAAACTGGTGGTGGCTTTTTACTGGTGGTAGGACAGGACCGCCCGGGTAGGTACCGCCACTCTGCCTATTTAAACCGTGAAGCAATAATGCGTTTCGGCTTGAAGGGCGGGACAGCCGTTGTACTGTTAAAACTAAGACCTTATAACTCATGTCTCGAGGTGAGGGCGGTATCTACGTTGTAGATGTCTATTGGCTCCGATTACCACCTAAGATATAAACAAAAGTATAATATTAATAATCACAAAACGTATGAAACAAAAAAATGTTTAAAAAGTCTTCAGAACATTATAGCAGAACACATCTTACCTATTTCACTAAAAGGATAACACGAGCTAAACGATTTTATGTGGGAACTTCCGACCTCTTTTCCGTAGTCTTCGTTTTATTCGATCACAAACGTAATTACATACGAAGTTTGCGATTTCGATCGTGTCGAAGCGTAATTTATCTTTAATACAAAAGTTTATAATTAAGCAACTTGAAAATGCACTTCGTTTTTTTTTTTTGCTTTGATGGGTGGACGGGCTCACAGCCCACCTGGTGTTAAGCGGTTACTGGAGCCCCTAGACATCTACAACGTAAATGCGCCACCCACCTTGAGATATCAGTTCTTAGTTCTCAGTATAGTTACAACGGCTACCCCACCCTTCAAACCGAAACGCATTACTGCTTCACGGCAGAATAAGGTAAGGCGGTGGTACCTACCCGCGTGGACTTACAAGAGGTCCTACCACCAGTGAGTACGTTTTGTGTTTCATTTAACTTCTAAAGTTTTTAAAAAAAATATCTAACTCTTAAATTCAAACATCATTCACTCAGCACGACATTTCCGTAATTATCCGTCTGATAGAATTTGAATTTGGCATAAACATTCCATTCTTGGTATGAAGCATTTACTAATAGATTTTACGTGTGTAAATATGCTCCGAATCGATTCATTTATATAGTATATATGGGCGCAAACGCCACTATTGGCAATAATTAATATAATAATAAATATATAGTTTAGTTTATTCTATGTTATTGTTTATTTATTATTAGCAAGATGAAACTGTTATTTTACCATATTATTATTTAATAATTAGCAGAAACTGTTTTGATCTTAAGATGTTCAGAATATGTTTATATTATTGTTTAAAAACACAAATGACTGTATAAATAATTAAATATGAATAAAGCATAAATATTAATAGTGATTTATATTATAATTAACAGTAATAATTTATTAAGTATTGTAATTATTATGCAATTATGTTGGCGCCATCTATTATTAAGCTAGATAATAACAATGTTAGTTTATATTAGTTAAAAGTAATTTATGTAAAATAAATTAATGTCAGAGTCATGTAAAAATCACTAAAATGTGTATTGTGAATATTAAGCCTATACTTTGTGAATGGTTTCGCAGTAATTATATTTGTTTGTATAAAAGAAGTTGTAGTTGCTATAACCATCACACACATGGCTAATTGTTTAAGAACTAAGACGAGGCTTTTTGTAATAAACAAGTAATCTTAAAGTTTTATAGAATTGTATTGTATTTTCATTGTAAAATACCTTATGTGTGAAAAGCCTGGCGTAACGCCGACATATACATAATGTCTTTATCGCATAGCCAAAGTTGCCACGGTAACCGGCGCTATAGGACTTTAAGATCATGAGAGTAACGCAAGTATCTCTTTGTTCCGGGAAAATGCAACTTGTTTCACTCTTTCTGAACAACAAATTAAGCGCAGACGAAGCCGCTGGGCGCTTCTCTTTGTTTTATATAGACTCATATAAGCACATAGTAGTGGTTACAACAGCCTATAAATATTATATCAACATTTTAATGCCACCACCGACTGAGAATTGCGTTGCAATAATTGTTACTAAAACTGTTACTGTACTGTTTTTGTGTAAAGCAGTAATGCGTTTCAGTTTGAAAGGTAGGGCCGTTGTTGGATTACAAAAAATTGAGACGTAGAACTCTTGTCTGAAGATGTGTTGTGGCATTTACGTTGCTGATATCTATGGGCTCCCGTAACAACATAACAATAGGTGGGCCACGATAACAATAGCTAGCTCATCCAAGCAAAGAAAAAAATAAAAATAATTAATATCTTGTTGATAAATAGTCGAAGATACGCTTTTGGTTTTTCACTGTTTTAATGTTATATTTTTTTGAAATACAGCCATTTTACGACACGTCAAATAATAAAATACTGTCGAATGAAATTTTAGTTTCATAGCATTTATGAAATAAAAAATGCATCGCCCTGAAAACATTTACAACTACAAGCACTTAAATAGCTCGGCAACCCATCAAAAAATTTAACGAGATCATCTTTACTAGAATTTTTGGCTCTATTCCAACCACAGCTTACACAATTCACAGTAGCACCATCAGTGTAATAAATAGTACATTCTACATTGAGCAAATCGATATTTGCTAGATTATAGATTTAAGACTAACATTGTTCATTAACTTGACTAACTGTTGAGAAAAACGATTTAAACTTTCATTTCAAATGACCAGCTACAAAAAAAGTAATAGTGAACACGGCTTCTTCAGGCTACCACATACCCCAACTCGTTGGCTCTCGTCAGTATAGTCGTAGTTCACTGGTGGTAGAACCTTTTGTGAGTCCGTGCGGGTAGGTACCACCACCCTGACTATTTCTGCCGTGAAGCAGTAATGTTCGGTTTGAAGGGTGGGGCAGTCGTTGTTACTATACGTGAGACCTTAGAACTCATATCTCAAGGTGGATGGCGCATTTACGTTGTAGATGTCTATGGGCTCCAGTAATCACTTAACACCAAGTGGGCTGTGAGCTCGTTTACTCATCTAAGCAATAAAAAAAAGTTGGATTGATAGGACATATTTATCATATCTCGGATAACTATGAACTGAACTGGTTAGTACTTGGGTATTGTTGCTGCTATACGCGTTTTGGTTTAAAGATACAAATCAATAGACGAGACGAAAAATCAGTTTCTATAAAGATAACGGAGGTTGTATAATATAATCACTGATAACATAAATACGAAAAAAAAATTTGTTCCAAACTATACTACTGCGAGTTATATCAACAATGCAAGTCCATCCGTGGATAACGAAGCATGTCCCTATTCCGGATGATTGATAGTGTTATCTTAACACCTCGTTGGAGTCGTTTTGATTGAGTGTGGGCTTTTTGTTATGTTTGATCAGCTAACTGACGGTCCGCTTGATTGGCTGCTTTCAAAGTTAATACTTAAACAAGACCCTATTGTGTTACGGCGGCTGCATGATCTTTCAAATACGCCTTCAAACTTGTTGTTAAATTTCGATAGGAGTCTTCAATGTTCATTGTTTCGGGTATTTTAATTGGATTAACATTATATAACAAGCGTATTGTCGTTTCGAAATATATTCTTCATAGTGTTTTTTGCATTCCATTGATGGCCCAACGAGCATATGACCCGGACACGAATTCTTAATAACTGGTGGTAGAGCATAATGTAACCCGAAATATCGAAGAGTCTTTCGTTTAAGGTGTGAGACAGTCGTTATATAATCCATTGATCTTATGTCTCAAGGTGGGTGACGCCATCTCCTTTATACTAGTTGGGTCTTGAACAATATAAAATATACTCAATAAAACAATACTATCTCGTAAGATTTTGAAGATAGTGATCTGTCAAACACTTCATCAGGGGTGCTGGGTACACGACCCGGGTCACGGCACATGGCTTTTAGCACATTAAATTACGTTCAATAGTCCCATAAATGATACCTCGTCCTTCCTAAATCCTTTAAAATCCATTTAATTTATTCCATTTACTAGTTCACACAATATATGTTCATGCATCGCGGATGAGTACCAATCGATACCATTCTGAGTTCTATCGCAAAACGTTTGTGCGTTATAGCTATTTTATAAAACTCCCAAGACTTCCTCAGGCCTAAAAAGAAAGTCGGCATTGACATTCTGATGTCAATATGCTCAACATATTTAATTTTAAAAAATCTGAATTCTGCACCGACTGTCTATAAACACTTAAATGTTTCAAAGAAGAACGAGTCATCATGCACTCTTAAGGGAGTCCCCAAGTAAACCCCACTGCTCGGATATGTAATAAGTTACTGGTTCTCTTTTTTTTCCTACCTATTCGCTGGTAGCCTAAGAGGCTATTCTAGCTACGCCCGGTCGGGTAAGTGAGCTCACGGGCTCAACCTGAGAGAATTTGCCCTAGCAAGAGCAGTGCTTCGCAAAATCTACCGCCTGATCGGAATCGCAACCCACTGAGAAGAGCCGGCGAGAAACTAAGTGGGCTGTGTCTATGGGTTGGTTCGCTCGTCGAACTTTTCGCCGTAATCGAGTACGACGAGGACGGTGACCGCTGCTTGAGAGGCCTAATAGCACCAATGGTGAATCCGGGGGATCTGACAAGACATGTTTCGGGCGACGACGACTTTGCGTTGCCCCGTCGTGGTCGGATAAGACTGGGATACTATCTGTATGTGGCGACAGGGAATATATGTTTCTTTTTATTGCTTTTGTAGGCAGACGAGCTTACGGCCCACCTGATGGAGAGTGGTCACCGTCGCTCATGGACGTCAGCAATGTCAGGGGCAGAGTCAAGTCGCTGCCAAACATTTAATGTAGGTATATTATTTTTGGTCTCGATACGCCAGCAATAGGTGACAGCTTCCCTCAGCTGCCTATTCTTATTGCTTTCCTTTTTTCTTAGTTTCTTCTCTGTTCACTGTATCTATTCCACAATTAAATCTTCATTTTCTCCTTGTTTATTTTTGCAACAATTAACACAACCAAATCTAACCATCTCTAAGACTATGTTTTGACTTCTAAACAGCCAGTAATCATACACTTTTTGCTTCGTAAATAAAAACTGGCTAATTGTAAATTACACATGCTTGGGTAGTAAATTATACGCATGTCCGATTAGCGTGACTGTGACTGACTATAATGTGGTGTTTGTTTTTGCCACACCTCGTTATAATCAATTCATGATTATATAGGTATAGATACTGTAATTTTGGCTAATTCAGTGATGACCCGGCTTTATTTAAAGAAATGGAAATTGATGTGGATATACCCACCATATATATATTTTTTTATTCCTATGGGTGGACGAGCTCACAGCCCACCTGGTGTTAAGTGGTTACTGGGGCCCATAGACATCTATAACGTAAATGTGCCACCGACCTTGAGATATAAGTTCTAAGGTCTCTCAGTATAGTTACAACGGCTGCCGCACCCATCAAACCGAAACGCATTACTGCTTGTCGGCAGAAATAGGCAGGGTGGTGGTATCTACCCGTGCGGACTCACAAGAAATCCTACCACCAGTTCACAAGAGTTCCTACCACTACCACCATAATTACATATATGGATTTTTTTATTATTGCCTTTATAGGCAAACGAGCATACGGCCCACCTGATGGTAAGTGGTCACCGTCGCTCATGGACGTCAGCAATGCCAGGCGCACAGCCAAATCGCTGCCTACCATTGTCTCATAGAATTTGAAAAAGCAAATTCTTTTTTATGTCATTGTAATGTGTTCTTTTAGTTTATTCGATTTTTTAAAAACGACCAACGAAATGTACCGGTATCTTTAATCGATCTACGAATCAATCAAATACATTATTTGATGTCTGATGATCAGAACTAACAATTGGTCGTAAATCCAATAATGCCGAACCATTCCATCATAGCCTTCGTAAGTCTCTCAAAGCGTTGAGATGAGCTGAAATAAAAATAGAAAAGTGGAAAATCAATACTAAATAACACATAGTCTGTTTCCAAATAATAGTCAGCTTCCAAAAGTTGGCTTTGGAAGCTCGGACCAATTCCAACAATTGTTTGATTGATTGCAACACAAACATTCGATATTTTTTTACTGTATGAATTGACTGACTGTTTGCACTTCGCGATCAGAGCTTTTGTTAGGTACGGAGGAGCCATGAGGAGCTGTTTCAATATTAATTGAAAAGTAATGAATGAAACTTCTTTGATGAGATATGCCTGCCTATTTCTGCCGTGAAGCAGTAATGCGTTTCGGTTTGAAGGGTGGGGCAGACGTTGTAACTATACTTGAGACCTTAGAACTTATATCTCGAGGTGGGTGGCGCATTTACGTCATAAATGTCTATGGGCTCCAGTAACCACTTAACACCAGGTGGGCTGCGAGCTCGTCCACCCTAGCAATAAAAAATAACTCTAGCAATAAAAAAATAATAAAAAATATGCCTTATTGCTCGAGTTTTCATTCATTCGTTTATACGTCACTGTTACAGAGACCGATATGTTACTTCAATCCAAAAATGTTATATCTCCTCCAATAAATTCATTTCAAAATACATTGTATTGAATATGAAACTGTATTAATAAGGGGTTTGTTACATTGTTTCTTTGTTATATTCTATACATTGTTTAGTTCTATTTGAGTTGAACCTAAACTATACTTTATCTATATCAGTTGCATGGAAAATGATATCTTATTATACATTTTGTCACAAAGCAAATAATTTGGTAAATATTCTTTTTCCTGCTAGCCAGTTGTGGCTGGCCATACTTGGAACTCTTTACTACTGTTATTTTAAGGTTAATCTTAAATTCCTTAGCACGACCTGTGCAGTAAAAAGGGGTTTAAATAAAAGTTCTAAAATTAATATTTCAAATCAAATCAAATCAAAACCTTTTGCCATCATTAAGACACTCATATCTTTTACCGATCATATAAATAAACAAAACAACCGTATCTACTCACGTTATATACAAATATACAATTCAAAACAGACGGTGGAACAAACAAAGGGACGAGTCCCATTAAACTTGGTCCGCGCATGATGTACGCAAATTGAAGAAACAGAGCCGCATACAACTCATCTACTTACCATAAATAGGTGCACCCAGAAAACATACTACACATCACGAAAACACATACACCGTGTAAGGCAACAAAAAACATAGGTATATAGACGATTATTAAAATTGATTCAGTCAAACTCAGTACGTATCTCTACGCGCATTTCTGAAGCACGAAACAAAGATGATTTGTTTAAAACAACATGCTTTGCGTGCGTGATGAATATCGCAGAAGCGTATTGGAATAATGATCCTGCGTCGCACCGCATTCAATGGCATTTTGCATACAATATGGTCGACGGATTTATATTTTAAAATATTGCAAACGTCAGCGGCTAGTCGTACACAATAAATAATTCATTGGAACATGTCAATTTCGAGATGAAAATCATCTGTGAAACTATATCAAATCTAGGGATGGTCTTATACATATTCAGATTACACATTGTTGTTCTGGGCTTCTCGGTAATTAGATCGCCCACGAAAGGAAGCTGTACGTTAATAAGTTAGTGGCGACAAAGTTCTTAATAAATTACCCATGCGCCGACGCCATATTGGATCCATTCCGCTTTAATACATGTACCTCATTAGTGTCGCATTGAACTATGTTAATTTTAGTAAGAGCAACATTATTTAACGTGTCTATATTCGATTCACGGATCGGTTAGTAAATAAAATTTTAGTTGGCATTTTCTGTTAAATCAATAAATGTAATGTGGCAGTGGTTTTCTGGCTTATTAACAGGATCCACATTCATACACTGCGCACTATTGCAACAGATCCACAACAAAAAAATGTTTCAAATCTAGAACGATATCTGCGTGTTGGGTATTAATCTTTTTTTTGTGTAGTCTTTGAAGATAAGAATACGGTCTACCTAAAGGAGAGTGGTTACTGTTGGTCATGGACAATAGCAACCAAGGACATGTTATAGCGCTAGGGATATATCGTTGTGGGATGTTTGTTCTACAGTCGAATGGTAAGTGGCAAAAAATATCTTCGAAAACGCACTGACGATGAATGCAGCGGTACTACATAGTATAGATAAAGTCGGCTTTAGTGGCGGAATGTATAATAGTAAAAAGGAGATGGTGGGATCTTCAGGAACGATTCCTCAAAAGACTGCTCTAATGTACTGTCATACGAATTTATTTGTTAAAAATTTCAGGAAATATACTAATGTTGGTATCTATAAATTAATACGTTAAGTAAAAACTTTGTTCCCTTTTTACGAAAATTGCGCGGACGGAGGAGTATGTAATTTCCCACACTTATAGAGAACATAGAGAAGGAATGCAGAATGCTAATATTGTTTTTAAATTACGCATTAAAAATACATTAAATCAGTAAAAAAAAAACATCATACACTCTACTATGTATTTAACACACACATAATATATTATCTATACTATCTTGTTTATTGTCAAAAAATTGTCATTATTTAAAGTATGTGGTCAAATTGAGAATAGATTAATATCGTTTGTCTTTAATATTATTTGTCCATAGTGTAGCCTTGGCGAAATCTGTAATTATAGAAATTTAACAGTCTTTGGCAATAGAACTATAATAATGTTCAAACTTATAATTTCAATTAATTATGATCGAATTTCGACTACTGCGGGATCACTAGTACATATAAATTTAAAAACAAACGTCTGTGACGATATCGAACAGAATTTCACCAAAATGACATTTAACATAAATTGTTTACAATATTCCAGACTTCATTCGAGTTTCATTGACCGTGCCCATGACGTGCACTCAACACGGCCTAACGCAGATACTATATAACTTTAGTCCATAAATCATGCTCGAACATACGATCCAAGCTGACATGGATATCTCATGTAGCCTCTTGAGACACAACGAACTCAACTTTAGTTTGGGTTCACTCGATAAGATGCACATGGCCTTGTAGCTATTGTTTGAATCCTTAATTGAAGTTTTGTTTTAAACTGAGAACTTGCTTCTCTTCTTTTAAGGACATGCTCACGGTTTTCGTGTCTTTAAGTGATCGCAACTCATAAACCATGAATGCCATAAGCCATGAATTACTGGTGGTAGGACCTCTTGTGAGTCCGCATGGGTAGCCTATTTCTGCCGTAAATCAGTAATGCGTTTCGGTCTGAAGGGTAGCAGTTATAACTATACTGCGACCTTAGAACTTATATCTAAAGATGGATGGCGCATTTATGTTGAAGATGTCTATGGGCTCCAGTAACCACTTAACACCAGGTGGACTGTGAGCTGGTCCATTCATCTGAGCAATAAAAAAAATGCCGCCTTGATGCCTTGATTTTGATGCATGAGGTCCAAATCTCGGTAAAATCAAAAACAAACAAGCCGATCCAACCCGTAAGCATGACTACTTCGCATATCAATAGCCAGGGCCAGGTTACCTACCAGTGTGAGTTTGCCATACCACTGTCTGCATAAGCACTATAATAACCAATAACATGGGCTGTGATCGAGCATCGAACTAATAAATAAATAGAACACGCGGTGTAGGTATGGAAGGTTTTCGACTTCGTAATTATGCCTATAGAAGTACTATAAATTAAAAAAACCTTCTTATTTAAACAGAGGGCCTGTTAATCTTTTATACCGCGTCCAACAATAACTCCGAAACTAGCTGCAAAATGCCAACCAATGTTTTCAATCGATCCATATGGTTTTTGTTTTTCCTACCTATACTGATAGCCTTGAGCCTATTTCAGCTTCGCCTTAATAATTATGTAGGTGAGCTCACGGGGCTCAAACCGGAGTGATGCTAACACTAAGCCCAAGCATGAGCAGTGCTTTGCAGAATCTACCACCGGATCGGAAACGCGACCCACTGAGAAGATCCGGCGAGAAACTCAGTGGGCTATGGTTTTCAGAACGACCATTGGTATAGAAAGAACGCAAATAAATATACAGAACCATTCCATTACCTAAACAAAGAATCACGCACTTAACAAATATTTTTTTCTCCGTAACGTAAGTGTTCGTTTCGAATGAATACCAATAAAAACTTTATGATTATAGCTTTCATGGAAATAAAATTGTGTGATCACTGAAAGGAGTATTCCTGGGTCAGGAAGTTGTTTATCATGCCTCAACTAACTCTATCTCGTTCTCGCTTACGGATTCTGAAATGCATGTAAATGAAATAGAGAGAAATTGGAATCGAATACGAACTACGGAAGATTAGTACACAGTTTGGTATCGCGAGATACGAGACTTTATTAGCGGTTTATGACTTCATCAAATGTTTCCGAAGAAATTATTGTAAAAAGCCGCTGTGTATTTGATATTTTTAGAGGCGTGTTTGAGTGTGTTTTTAGTGGCTCAATACACTTTACCCGAGAATTTATATGTTCGTATTAAAAAATATACAACATCAGGTTTTTTTTTTTTTGGAAACGATAAAATTAATTAAATTTGATTAGATTTGTGTCGTATTTCAAATTAAATTACATAATTTCAGTGCTAACTATAATTTTTTATCAAAATACCGTTTCTTGGAAATTATTTAAAGCAAGAATAAAATATCAGATTATTATTTCTATACAAACGAATGTACTGCGGCAATGTACATATAACAGAGCAAACATAGTTTATTACATGTCTATCATATAGTATATTATTATAATACTATAAAAGTGTGTTATATAGCACAAGAAACCGAAAGACACATTAATGAATATTACATTAATACACTTGAAATCGTAATCTTAAATATGGATAAAAATAAAAACTTTTAAATTTTTACTTCGTGCTTGTTTTTAACACGCTTTTTTTAAGATGACTTATGTAGCGAAATCTTTCAACGTATTGACCGATGACAATTTAATATTTTTAATGCCTTATTCTCATATCATGATGAGAACCACCGAGATAAAGGTTTATTATTGTTATTATATAATTTTTATTTTATAGTGTATACAGCAAATATAGCCGCGTTTTTTTTTTGTTAGTTAGGAGGAAATCGCCGGACTTTCGCCTTCCACTGGGGATGGCGGGCGGGGCATGTCGAAGTCGAATTGACTAAAACTCCCTGTCACTCAACAACCCACTTCCGAACCTCACATGAGACAGAACTCATGAAAAATCAAAGAGGGGAAAGTGAAGCGTTTAGTGCGCACACATCTCTCCCATCGCCCTCCCCGTGGGTAGCGGTGGTGTCTCACTCTGGAGTCCTAACCGCCGAATCTTTTTTTATACACCTAGTGCTTCTTAAAGATTGTATTGTTAATCCTTATTTTCAAATATTGTATATTTAAAAGGTTTTTAATAAATATAGTAAAATAACAACATCATTATCCTGCCCTTCTCCCAGTCACCTGGGGTCGGCGCAAAATGTTTTCTCCTTCCATACTCTTCTATCATATACCATTTCTTCGCTCACTCCCCTCTTACTCATATCGTATTTCACGCAATCCATCCATTTCTTCTACCTCTTCCATTATATCCTTCCACATTCATAGTTAACACTCTCTTACCAACCTCATTTTCATTTCGTCTCATCACATGCCCATACCATCCCAAACGCGCACTTCTCAGCTTCTCTGTCACAGGTGCCACTTTCAGACTTCCTATTACCTATTCCTACTATTTTTAAATATAGTAAAATTATAACAATATTCATAAAAAGATGTAATATAGTGATGTCATTATTTGTTTACAGAAAACTCGGGTCTAGATCCCCTAATTAAAGTCGCAATCTATGTAACGTACTGAATTTACAGGGAACCTCTAAGGTGTAAGTAACATCAGAAATTGAGTTTTTATTATTGAGAGTTTTTATTATCTCAAAATCGCGCTAGTCAGAGAAGAATGATGCAGACAATTAGGCGTAGGCAGTGTTGCAACCAATCATCGTTTGACACAAGTCAAATTGAAGTCTGAGCGTTTCGGTTCAGTATGATTGATACAAATCGAGGTCATCGTCTGATTTATCAGTACTATTCGTTTGGCCGTATATTGTTAGACTCGGTAATTAACTTTGATTATGCGAGAACAGTGGAACTAACGAGCGTGGATACTTTTTTCTTTCATTCCCAACTCGATAGTACTGAAGCATTATACTGTGCTTTACTACAAACACGATGTTAATTGCTTTTTCCCATTTTATCGTAGATGTTAAAGAAAAATAGGCATTACAACACGGCAGTAAAATTCGAGAAATTATGCCGAAAGACGGCTAAAATATATGATTGTATGTAACTTTAAGGTTTCTTGCTTAATGGGGCAGTTATATGGCAACAAATTCAATGGTCTCGAAAAACACTTCCCCGTTGCGTTGCAATTTATAAATTTAGTACATTGCATGGCATGATGATGCCGTATTCGACATTTTTATTTACCTGTCGTTAGAGGACTTGGAGAGCCGAAAAACCGGTTCGGTGTCGGAAATCACGGGATAAGTCCTATGTCTAGCAAAGGACAATTTTTAACTGATGATATTGATTTTAATGATCATGGCCAGTATATTTTAATTTGCATTATGGACGCTCAATCAATCCATCAAATACATTGTAATCGCCACCCACGGTATAATTTAAATAGATTCACTTTTTAACTCGGCCATCTCAATTTTGAATTCCGAAAGACTCTTCACATAAATTACCTCTTCAAGCCAGTTTGTAACGAGATCCAAGATCCTTTACAAAGATCGTCAATAGTGAAATAGCTTTAGTAATACGCCGATCAATCACTTGCCATGTTTTATTGTGGTCAGTGGATGGCACGAGATTATTTACATTATATTGATGAGCTTCCCGGAGGCAAACATCTCCTGACCTTGACCTCAGTCGCTTTTGTGAAAGTTATTCGACAATGAACACTTGAATTATTGTAAGCGTAATGACGTTAGTCTACGAATAGTTGTGCTATCCTAAAAGTAAGCTTGAAATTTGGCACGTGCTGAGAAGGTCAGCGAGTCGATAATGTTTGAAATTTATTTATTGAGCCTTTTATTCCTTACAAAGACATACCTATTATTGGTTGTTCAGGTGCAAAATACTTCAAAAAACATAAAATAATGGGCTGTGAGCTCGTCCGCCCATCTAAGCAATAACAAAAAGCCCACCTGATGTTAAGTGGTTACTGAAGCCCATAGACAACTACAAGGTAAATGCGCCACCCACCTTGAGATATAAGTTCTAAGATCTCAGTATAGTACAACGGCTGCCCCATCCTTCAAACCGAAACGCATTACTGCCTCACGGCTAAAATAGGCAGGGCGGTGGTACCTACTCGTGCGGACTCACAAGAGGTCCTACCACCAGTAATTTACGCAAATTATAATTTTGCGGGTTTGATTTTTATTACACGATGTTATTACTTCATCGTGGAAGTCAATCGTGAACATTTGTTAACTTTTTTTTTTTTTTTCATTAGGAAAATAGGTACCCGCCCGCGGGATTCGAACACCGTTGCATCGTTAGTTACGAATGCACGGGACATCTTATCCTTTAGGCCACGACGACTTCACTGTGAGCTCGTCCACTCATCTAAGCAATAAAAACATTAAAAATATTCGTATCACTTTACCATTATTTTCAACATCATTCGTATAGAATGAAACGATTCTCAATAACCGAAGAAAATACTCAAAATCGCGTATTCGTGCATTAGGGCAGCTCTATAATACAAAAAATTACTATCGTCTATTGTGAATGGGTTATCTGTCTGCTTGGACAGACTGCCATTAGTGCGGTGGGAATTCGAAGTAGGGAATATGAGATGCCTATTTGTATGACCTCGGTAAACATGTTTATCAAAGACGTGTTTCGCGATTACAACTATTGTTATTTTGATTGAAATTGAATCAAATTATTTTTGGTTTAAATCATGTTCTTTTAAACTAAGAAATTGTATTTACAACTAATTGCGGTTGTTCTAAAAATAACAGTTTTGCCATCAAAGTTATCAATCACATTTTAGAATTAGTTTCAGTATTCATTACACATAACATTATCTTTTCTTTCAAACTATTTACTTGTCAGTTGCTAATTTCTCATCTTCAGTTATAAATAAATAAATAAATAAATATTTTAATAACAATCACGCCACGTTAACTGGTCCCGTGCTAAGTTCGTAAAGAACTTGTGTTACAAGTACCAGATAACGGAAATAAATGTAATATTTTTATTATACACATACATATATTTAATATTTAATTTACACCCATAGCCCTGGAAAAGACATTTATATTTATCATACCTATATCTTCCCTTGGCGGGATTCGAACCCGCGACCCCCTTGTGTAGTGACCATGTCACTTACCACTACACCAGACGGCCGTTTAAATCAACGTTATTATATATGTCGGCGCAAATATGACTATTTACCTACTGATCATCAACTAATTACTCTGTGATAAGAAATTGATGTTAAACAGTCCCTTTTATTGTAATTTCAATACTTTAAAATCTTGTAAACACGCTCACGTATTTAATACTTGTAAACACGCTGACGTGTACGAAGTCCTATAAATACGGCCGTGCTGTCTAGCGTTTATTCATTCGTGTCCGAGCCGTCGTACAGTACGGATCTCTCTGTAACGTTGTTATGCTTCTCGTGCAATATACGCAGTTCTCGTGAAGTTTTGTTTTGGAAGCCCAAAAATGAGTCATCATCGAGAACTTAATGACCGTGACGTCAGCAATGGTGACGTCACACTTTTTAAAAACATTCCTTCAGCGTTTCTCCTCCGTCATCAGAAGTGGGATCACATGCCGCCTCCGCTCAGCAACAACCTGGAGACCATTTAACCATATCGGCGGAAGAAGACTACCCTCCAGCAACAGCCGATGAGCCTATACATCTACTCCACAAATCAGCATGGTCGAGCAACAAAATCAACACTCAAAGATAAGTTTTTATTTTTCCAGACTGTACGCCCGCTACATAAGTACCACAGTGTACGCCCCTACATAAGTACCACAGTGTACGCCCCTACATAAGTACCACAGTGTACGCCCGCTACATAAGTACCACAGTGTACGCCCGCTACATAAGTACCACAGTGTACGCCCACTACAAGTACCACAGCTACACAACCATCCTTATCCGAACACCTTAAATAAATCTACGAGAACCGCCGAGAACTCTACGAGAACCGCCGAGAACCAGAGACCTGCTATACCCTCCGAGAACCCTACGATACCCTCCGAGAACCCTACGATACCCTCCGAGAACCCTACGATACCCTCCGAGAACCCTACGATACC